>JAFBJW010000122.1:354861-371045 GCA_016785235.1 Pseudorhombus dupliciocellatus | reverse complement strand
GGGGGGGGGAGTAAAACAGGCAATTTTTCTCGTTCACTTTGGGAGCAAACAGAGACAGACAGACAGAGAGAGAGAGAGAGAGAGAAAGAGGGAGAGAGGAAGGGCTAGAGAGAGAGAGAGAGAGATCTGGGAGCAAATCATGTCAGTTCTTCAAATTATAACAAGGCATCCCTCACCAAACCGCACACCACGAGGAGGACAGTCAGTCCACAGCTGGATAATATTCTTGTACCTGCAAAGAGAAGGAGCAGGGGGATTAAAAACACACAATGAATATTACATGACATGCAAACATGCTTGTTATGGCGGTCAAGGGCAGAAATATGATAATGTACAATAGCAAAGACAGAGAAATCAGACAAGCACGTTGCTTTCTCTCCAGCGTTATATCACCGACCTGCAGCACACATACCTGGAAATTAATGGCATAATGATTCTAGCAAAAAAATATTTACATTTCAGCCATAAAAAGGACAATATCTTTATTTCCCCAGCTCTTTCATTTGCTACGTTGTTAAATTAGACACTTAAGAAGTTATATTTGGTTTGTTTTTCATGCTGGTGCTGGGATAAGCAGGTAGTCACATGATGGGTGCTTTTCATATTAATAATTCATATTTTATATCTTCCTCCTGGCCCTGATGTCAAAAACCCTAAAAAATACTAATCAGAATTTTACATCCATGTACAGGGGTCAGAAAAGGACCCTGTGGGTGTATCTGCATCAACTGCTCATAAAACGTGATCTGACCTTCATGTGCTATGCAAGAGCTTAACACCTTCCTGAAGGCCGTGGACCTCATTTATAATTAAACAATTCAAAATAGTGTGAGTATAAGTAACGTTTTCATAGACAGAGCATGTGTATTCTTTGCAATATATAATCCTTTATTATTTGTAATAATGGCTGTAAATTGTATTTGCATTCAAAATAAGATGCACTTCATTTTATTTGACATGGTTTTGCCTGCTTGTGTTTCAGCCTCCTCTGCATTTCAAATGTTCCAGCATATGGCTTCGTTACCTGAGGCGCATAAGGCTCCCGTCACCAATAAAAGAAGTGAGCACTGCCTGGCTGCAAAAAAAAAAAAAAAGGATTAAAGAACCCTCAGAGGTCAGTATATTTTTTCTTTGTTGCTTTGAAATGTTTTTTTTTTAACTCTGGGAAACCATAGAACACTTCACATGCACACGATCTACGTAGGCATTTATTTAAAAGTGCTTCATTTTGTCACAAATCAAGACAAGTGGACGTTCTGCTTTGAAACAAAAGCAAAGTCATTGCCGGAATTGAATCGTAATGGCCGACATGCCTATTTTAACATGTTCAAACAATGCATCACACACAGGCTGCTCTCTCCAGTTGCAGAGCCCTCAAAGTAAACACCCTTTGAACTGTTGAGGAAAGGATTAATGTGGGCAGCTACCTCTGTCTTGGCCCTGACAAACTGCTATCATCACTGCAGGCTGCTCGCACTGTTTACTGAGCACCCAACATGCCTAACAACTGCAAACTAGCACACTGCCTCCTGAGCCTATATTTGATTCGCCTGCATCTCAGGGACAGTGAACCTGAAATGATGAGAGCAGAACAACAAATGACAACTGTGCTAGCCTATGCAGCAGAGTTGCCGTTCGCTCTATTTGAGCAGAAACTGCTTGTATGGGGAGAGGAAAAGGACTGGGAGGTACAAGGTGAAGAAGGCAGAAGTTGCAAACAAGAGAAGTTGTAAACCTGTGATAAACAGCAGTATGTGGGGAATAGAAAGGTAATTATTCATTAATTATTCACTCAATCATAATGACATTTACAAGATCCCTGTGCCAGACCAGGAGATGGTTCTAGGACAGGTATCATCCAGGGGAACACGTTGTTCCTTGTGGTCCAGCTTTGCATTGCCTGTGCTGTGGGGGATTTGGGGATAAAGGAAGGAATTGTAAAAAGGGGAGAGGGATAGAGAGACACCGAGGGCTTTGACCCCTTATTCCATCCCCACCACCTCTCATTTTGCTTGAGGTGATCCAGAGAACAGGAGGGCCACAGAGGAGCCAAAATCACTCTGGGCCAAAACATCCTTCACATAGAGAATAATTAATCAGCCTCCAGCAAAAAGACAGAGCCAAGAAGATATGGAGAGAGTACATGAGCTTACAGTAAACATCCAGTGAAATCCTTTTTTTAATACTCTCTCAGTAAAACCAAAGTCAACGATGTATCATGCCATTTCAAAAACCGACAAGTCTAAATCATGTCAGGGGTGGAGGATGTGTCTCTTCCTTGGATCCAGAAACAAAACGCCAGCCTGGTCTCCCTGCCCCCCCCAGGAAAGAGCCTAGGGTGTTGCCAAGTGATCTCATACCATTTGGAACACCCTGTTCCATAGCGCATCTCCATGTAGAAAGAAATCTGTGTCCATCTGGATACACATCGTATGGTTTTAGAAATCATATTCATTAATTTTCATGTGGTTTCTTTGTTGTAAATATGTTTTCTTTCAATTTTGAAATGTCAGGACAATCCTGTCCACCGTGCCTCACCTTGGGACGATGTTCTACAACAACCGGAAGAACTGCCGTTGAGGTCAGTGCACATATTTAATTCATGTTGCAGATAGACACAAAACTAATAAATAGTACGAGACGAGTGTCAAACAGTGTTGACTGCTTACAGTCGGCTTGCACATCTCTCAGTAGCATGGCTACAGAATGTTGTTAAGGCCAAAGTAGGCTTGTTTTAGCTAAACATGAAAAATGAAAGAAATGCCTGCTGGTTTAGCTTAAGCAGGACATAGCATTCTTTCTCCTGAACTGTGCAGCATCAGTGGTGCGTCTGCAGCACTGTCCTCCCCAGTAATTGTCAAAGTCACAGCGCTGGAAATGGTACATGAATTATTAATTTTCAGAAATAATGATAGTATACATGAAGCACCACCAATCAGTGCATGCTTGTCAAGGTTTGGTTACGAGCATTTGTTATTCACAGCAGTGTGAGCACTGACTGCACTTCAGTGATGTTAATTCATTTAACGTATGGGTCACTGCGTCAGGGAAGCTTCCTCGTGTACTGGAAGCAGGAATCCACCCCCTAACTTCATTGCTTGAGAATCATCAAAATAATGTGTTTGCTAAACTGCAGTAATAGTTTTCTTTGCCTTGTTAAATGCAAAACTAAAACGTATTCCAATGAGTTACATGGCGCTCGTCGTCCATTGAGGAGGCTCAGAGGCACGCTGTGTTCAGGTTGACTGCTAACACACACACACACACACACACACACACACACTGTTAGCCATAGGGTGAAATCCCACAGCTTGCATGTTCACGGAAACACATTACCATACCTGCACAGATGGGCTGGTGGAATGGCTCATGTTAAATTGATACTCGCACATTCTGTATTCCCATTTGTATTGTACTATAAGATTGCTTTGTTTCAAAGATAGTTGTAGTTTGTGGTTGTGTTCACACTAAAACAATTAAATCCAAACCACTGAATGTACCTAGCTAACAATTACTCTCAGTAATCTGTATGTATCCAAAGTCTGATATGGCTTCGTCCTACTCCAAAAACTACAAGTACACACTCTGAGACACATTGTCCTGCTGCTTCACATGTTCCTGTCACATGCTTTTATAATCTCTTTAAATCATAATGATGGGGAGAACATGTTTTTAGTTAGTTGGGAAATCAAGCAGCATATGGTTTAACTTCCTCTGGATTAAGAATAAAACCCTTGTACAACATTGGAGAACTTTTTGTTTTTGATAGTTTGTTTGCTGTCGGCATGCTTTTGCTTTGTTTATGCATGGACAGCATGTGCATGGAGATCTGATTCTATCTGGTGGAGAATGACTGAGTGAAGTGAGGACTCACAGTCGAGGGAAAAATCCCCTTCAGCGTTACCACCTCAACTTTAATAATCAGTCATAGTTTATCCTGACCTTGACCGAAACACAAATCATATCCAGCCCCGAACGCCAGCCAGGACCTCCGGAATGATATTTGCCTCATTAGGACTGAGCCCTCAGGTCTCTTGGTCCTGACAAGGTCTAGTAGTAGTAATAAACCTACTTCAGTTACTGTAAAAGCATATTCATATCAAAGGACTCATATTTTAGCAGGATGTGAGCTCATCCATGTGTTGGTACAAACCTTCAGCTATCAACTTGCTCAGCCGACCTTTAAGCACTGACTTGTTTGGGTTCCATATTTCTGATCTGCAGCTACATTCTAAAGCTCTCAGATCCCGGACTTTTTCTACGTCCCCAGCGTTACCATTAAACATGGGGAAGCAGACTTCGGCTTTTATGCTTCACATGTCTGAACATACTCCCAGGAAAGTCTCCAACTCTCTGCACTCCTGAGATCAGGGCTTAAGTGTGTTCCGTGGGGTGAAGCCTTTTATTACGCCAAATCTTGCTGTGATGGAGTTTTCTCTTCTTAATGTATGTTATTCCATTTCATCTTAACTACAACTGACTAGTTCCCTTTTCCTGTTGCATCAAGGACACCACCATGTCACCAGAGAGATTATATTTTCTCTCCCAGCACATTATAATATAGTATAACTCTATCACACTTACATACACCTTGATCTGCAAGCATGCATCGGGTGAGTATTTGTTCCATCTCTGATGCTGACATTACATGTAAGCCAGCCACAAATGCAACACAATTTCTAAAGCTCCTACTCCCACACACAGATCACACACACTCTTTTAAGACTATTTGTTTGCGTGTGTGTGCTGTTTTTGTCTTGACAAATAACCTGTACAGAAACTAAAGGTAAAGGTCCCCTCTGTGTTCCCGTGCTATTTTTAGACGACAACAAAGGGGAGCAATTGCGACTATTTGTTGTACGCTGCCATGCATTTTAATCGCTGAGCAATGAGAAAAAGGAAAAGAGAAAAGTCCAGCAATTCAGCTGAATTCTGGAAACAGTGGCAGATGGCACATTTTTTTGGTGACATTTTCTCCTCCCAGGCTGTTCCTCCTCCAGCGAGACCTCTTCGGGCTGCCTTGGTATACGCAGGGAGAGAATAGACCCACACAGAATACTCTTCATTTTGTCCTACTTAACCTTACACAACGCTGCACAATTTGCCAAAATGTTTTTGGCTCGGTGAAATGGTGATGTGAAATATCGATTCCAGGCCAGCGAGGCAGTCAGGTTCAGTGAGGCAAGGATGTGAATCACCACAGCACCTCCACAGGGAGCTCAAACTGGCTTAGAGCCCGTTCCATCTATTCCTGCTGATCCCTGGCTGGCTGGCTGTCTGTCCCTTTGACTTGCTTCCTCACTTGCCTGGTGGATCGGTTGTAAAACTTGCTGTCTGATTTGCTTGTTGACTGATAGCTTGCACTCCCTATCAGACTGTCTGCCTGCATGAGCCTTTGCTGGCTGCTTAAATACAACAGGATGTCATCACCTAGCACCTAGCTTGGCTGTTCAGCTGTGCGTCAGGCTAGTTATTAGGTCAATTATTAGTGATGTGGTTCCAGAGGAATTTCACATGGAGTCATTTAGCCGAATCCTTCCTGAGGATTCAGTGTCTCAGAACTGGTGTTGGACAGATTTACGTGAATACACAAGACACGTGTTTGAGTAAGGTGGACAATGGACAGATCCACATGAAACTGATGTGACACAGAGATGAATGCAGCTTGGACAGCAGCCCTGCTGTTCCCAACCACCTAGTGGAGTGATGACTCACTGGTGTTCTTTCCTTAGACATACACAGTTGAGGCAGTTTAAAACAAAAATATATGGTCGCCTTAAAAACAAGGTCACTGATTTGTTTTTTTTTTTTTTTTTTTTTGGGGTTTTTTTTTTTTTTTTTTTTTTTGGGGGGGGGATTCTTATGCAATCAAGCTGAGTTCATATTTGTTTTTTGTTTTTTTTCTTTCATGCGGGAAGCAGGCTGGCCTCAGGAGTAAGAGGACAAGTCTGGCTTAGGGGACATTTTTCTTTCCTCATTTTTTTTTTCCTCGTTCAGCTCCGGTCACCCCTGAGCTTTGAGAAAACAACACTGCCAGGAACGATGGAGGCTGAGCTGTGATCTAACAACAGCTGACACACTGGTGGGGAGTAGCTGTGAACAACCACTATGCTCCTTGCCGCTGATGCTGCGGCGTTGGCTGCGGCTCCGGCTTCAGCCACTCCGCCAGCCGCAGCCACGTTTCCCCCCCGTCCGGAAAGTGCCTCATTGTTTACAGATGCAGCAGTGCGGAAAAGGAAAATATCTGCACTCGCCCAGGTTTAATTTAATCTCAACCCATTTACCTATTGTTGCTCATCGGCCTCAAACCTGAGCACAGGAGTAATAGAACTCTGTCGCCCTCAGCTCAACACCTCTCTGCTGCTCATAGAAGGTGGCTAAGGCTGTCTGAGCCGCTACGGAGAGGCATTTATCAGTGTCAGGCACTGCACATAGGACTCGCCGCAACACAGTTGTCAGCATAATTTGGCTCGCTCATAATCTCCGACTCTGCAGCCCTGGGGATTATTCAACTTTTTACCTCTATTCAGTGGCAAGTAATATCTCTCTGTGTTTTGCTCCAGGGTACAGGGGGCTATCTGAGCCCAGAGCAGGTCTGACTTTGTGTTTGAACTGTCTGGCCAGAGAGGAAATGACTGGAATTCAAAGACGAGAAGGAGCAGTACAATTATAACTCGGTTTGATACGGGAATTTAAAAATATTGAGTTAATGCTTTGCATATTTACACTGAAACACCTGAGGCTGCCAAACAGGGCTGATGATGTACACAGGCTGATGTTGGACTAATTTCCTCATCAACTATACTGAGGTCCAAAACATGAGATGAGAGGAAAATGTGGATGATATATAAGTTAAATTTGTAACATGTTCTCCCAGCCCTCAGTTTGACTTTCCTTCCTTAACTTGCCTTTAGATATATTGCCTTTATGTGTCTGTTAAGACTGTGACAGAGGACACCACATAAATATCCCCACTCCCTTTAGCTTCCCAGAGTAGGTACAACACACTTGTTGATGACCTCAAAACCAATGAAATGGTCCAAATATCCTCCAGAAGCTGTTAGCACATGCACATTTTCTGTTTCTCGCATAGGCAGAGCAAGCATGTTTGCAGTCAAGGAAACAACTCAGTTGGCATGAGTCTGCACACGTCTTTGAAATTATTCCTGTGCTTCATGAAGGACGAAGATAACATTAATATTCTCTGCGATCGGCTGAATGCAATTACAGACTTGATCCTAGAATGGACTGACAGTTAAATATGTGCTGGAGCTCCAGTGATACAGATACACTGCAATGAATTGCATAAATTGCATTTGTTCAAGTCTGATAAAAATAATAATAACCTTAAGCCAGTATATGTGAAGTCTTTTCTGTGATCATAGCATCTCTGAAATTCTCATGGTGTCATGGTTTTTGCCTGTAGGACGATGGTGCCCCCTCTGTGTGTTTTAGAGCAGATGAGCCCTGCCCGCCTGAAGATCTTAGCAGTCACTCATGGGACATGAACATTTCTGAAATAGGGCTGGGAGTAACAGTAAAGTAGTAAAATCAATTGAAAGAGTCACATCTCCTTAGTGGAGAGGCTTGAAGCAACACTTTGGGAATGCTGGAGGCAGGCGCTTGACTCTCTGATCCCAGAATAAAGACTCCTGTCCAGCAGTATGAAATACAATCAAAGACCTATTCGCTATATATGGTGGCTGAATGGCTCTTAAAGGTCTTTATATATTCCTCAGATGTATGTGTTAGACTGTGTGTGCAGGTCTGGCTTTCCATAATATATATCACATATAGATAGACCATGTGATAATATCCCCTTTTCATCATCTCTTAAACCCATTACATTCAAATTAAACCCCAAGTAAAGACCCTCATACTTCTCCTGTCGGCCTTTGAAATACAAATTGCATGAAGCCAGTGGACTGTCATATAAATCCAGTTGTTCCTTGCACGTCTGTCATTGGTGTGTGAGGTGTGCATGGTCTGGCCACTCCCAACCCAGAGAACTCCAAGTTCAGTCTGACTCAACTTTGACATTGTCTGTCATGTCTTTGGAATTTGCACTTACTCAGCTGACATCATACAGTGACCTGGGAAGCTGGAAAGTGCACGGACACCTTAGAGCCACAGTCTTGGCAGGAAGACCTTAGAATGGCAGAACGTCAATAGTGAGGTGGGGATACCGGCTTGGCCGAAAGCTGATATTTAACAGAGATGTATTCCTGCTACTTGGCTCAAGTTGTGAAGTAAACTTTAGGAGCCCGCTGATAGTTGATCAATACCATAGACTCATTCATTACGTGGTCAGCTTCTTTGCATAGTGGCTTTCAAATCACATTAAAGTGCTTTAAGTTCTTTTCTGCACAACCTGCATTCTGTCTAAGTTGCTCCGTGAGAACAGAGACTCTCCTCTCTTTCGCTGTCCAGAACCTCCTGATAACGAAAACATCCCCCAACTTCACGCAGCATCGATCACACAAGACGTGGAAATACTTCTGAGCAATGCAGGTGCATTGATTTCTATCAGTCTGCCCTGAAACATGGATCCCTTTTTATGATGGAGGACGGTTTTCTAAAGTCACCATTTCACACCTGGATAACACCATGCTGAGATCTTTTGATTTTACAGGACCAATCAGCTATTTTTGTACGGTATACTTGGCAAGTACTGCAAACGTGTCAAAGAAATCAGGAGAGCTGTGGACCAGACTATATGCTGGAAATCAAAATAACTGGCTGCACAGAGCCCTCATTATGTAGCCCTCCCCCAGGTGCCTTACCTGAGCCGGGGTTGTGTTTAGCTGTATTGGAGGATGTGTGAGAGGTGGAGGTGGAGGACACCCTCTGGTCTGAGCTCATGCTGTCCTGTGATGAGCTGGACTTTCTTGGCTTCTTATCCGTCAGGTGCAGTGGCGAGCTCTTCTTGGGAGGCGACAGTGGTCGCCGTGGTCTGGCCGTGGTGTTGACCTTCAGCCAGGCTTGGGCTTTGTACTCCACTATCTCCCCGTAGTTGGCTCGCGTCACCCGGCACTCGTACAGTCCTTCGTCACTCTTGCTCACTCTGGAGATCTGCAGCTTGTGTGAGATATCGTTGCCCTGGACCTTCACTGTCTGTTAGAGACATTAAAAGAGACCACAGTGTCATAACATTGAACAGTATGATGTGATTCCAGAAGGTTTCGTGACACTACATTTTCTCATCCTGTCACATTTGGATACTCAGACATTGAAAATCAAGGTGGATTTGTGTGTAGAAACACATACAGGTATGGCAGCGACTATCAGGGGTGAAAAATACATTTCCAGAGCAAGGTTTCTTGGCTTGAGGCAGAAGGTTCTCATCTGTTGGCACTTATCATCAGCAGCTTTCCCCTCCTTCCTGTGGGGCAGGAGGGCTAACCTAACCTTTTTAAACTGGTGGCACTGGAGCCAGAATTTTCCACTTACTGGCCTTCAGCACTAAATCCTGAGGTGCCCGGAGGATACACAGTGAAAATCCATCAGAGTGCATGACTACAAAGCAGCAAACATTATTTTATGAGAAAAAAAAAAACATGTCTGATCCAGACAGATGTGGGACTGTCTCTTGGGATCATTTTTGGCAGAGTCAAATGAAAGCACTACATCAGCAGGACTGCTTTGACATCAAACTGTGCATGATTGTTTTATCAATATAATGATAAAGTGGAAATACTGTCTGCAATAGAAGAGTGGAAACACAATTTCAAAGTGGTGCAAATATAGCATCACTGGCAAACTTCTGTTGTACACAAAATGCAGTAAAAGTATGACAGTCTCCATTATATAGTGTACTGTATAGCCCTGCAGCACACATTGATTACCATGTGGGAGAGGTTTGCACATTTGCACAAAATACTTTATTTGAGCTTAGATTTGGATATAACATGTATTGGACTCAGATGAGGGTTTTAAAGGGAAAGATGCTGCCATGTAACTCCAGGTTTTATTTGTATAGTCAAGTCCATTATTCCAGTCAGTAATTATGATGTTGTGATCATGTTGATTCAGTTTAATTGCTGAGGTATGACCATGTCAAACTGGTCATTGGATGAGTGAGGTTGTACTATAGAGGACTGTGCAGTTGATGGGTGGTAAAGATGGAAGCTCCTCTGTGCACAGCTTTGCATTTAAAGTGGCAGAAGAAAGAAGAAGGAGGAGAACGAGTTGCCTGGCCATGAATGCAGGACGAGAAACACAGTGACAGTAATAATACACTGCCACTGATTTCAGTGATTAGCTCCTTTCTCCCACTGAAGGTGTATTATTAGGGGCAATCAGTTGCTGTTGTATTTGCTTGGAACCAGGCAACTGCCAACTTAGGTCTTGGAAACACGTGTTTAGACACTGGGCAACATTCATGTGCTCACATTACGATCAGAACAAGGTTTTGAGCTTGTTACGTGGTTTTCACAAAAAATCTGGATGAGATACAACTTTGTATACATATAACATAAATAAGGTGAAATGTGATTGGACAATGACAACGGCACTATTGTCCTCATTTCTGCACCTGGTAGTGAAAGGCTCTTTTATGACCCAGTTGGGTTGAGTATACATTGACAGCACATTAATCATTTACCATTATTTAGTACAGAACCATCCACCGTAATTACAGCTGCTGCCACCATAAAAATCTGCTACGACCTCAAGACCTGCAGTGGTGAGGAATTGAACAAAGCCATCTCTTCCTCTGGCTGGATGCTGCTTCCTGATTGGGCAGTCAGTGTCCAATCAGAGTCACTTGTTTGGCTCATTTTTATTTATGAATTTCTCACATGTGGCTCTGTCTGAGGTTTCTAGCTTGTTCTTCCCTGTTAAAAGGGTCTTTGGTAGCTTCTCCCTTACTCTTGTTGAAGGATAAGGGCAGAGGATCACAGTTTTATAAAGCCGTATGAGACAAATTGGGATTAGTGAATACAGGCTTTACAGATTTACAAATGTTATAGATAAAATGTGGTTATTATTATTTACAGCTTCACATTTATTTTGCAACTTCAATTTTTTAAAATTATTTCTGAGCATCATTTCTCTCAAAGACTCCACTGACCCTATGTTGAGCCCAGAATGGGAATACATAATGCTACTTACACTTATTTTTGTCCCCTCGTCATCCGGATCAGGTTCTGGTATCATCTCCATCTGGAACACAAAAGCAGAACACAAGAGAAAGAGTATAAGCAGAGTGATATTATCCTGCTGAGTGGAGCAGCTCTTCAACAGACACGCTGACGACACAATCAAAGACGTAATTCATGCAGGTCAGCTGACGGAATCCCTGAAACCAACTACGAGATTACTCTGACCGCTGTGAGTGGTCACAGTCCTCATCAATCAAATAAGGCTCATAAATCTTTCATTCGTACACCGGCCCGGAGTGTGCAGACTGAGTGACTGCGTTGCTACTGCTCTGCCTTAAAAATGCACAAAGATCTCACTGCTGCTCGAGGTTTTGATTTATTTTTAGATTCTTTAAGTGGTTCTGTGCAGAAATTAAACATGGCCTCCAAACGCTACGGCAAATTCAAAAGGAAAAAAAAAAAATTGCTTCAACCTAGCGATTCTTGACAAACTAAAAGCTTCCTGAGAGAAATTATGCTTCAAAACCTCAGTTGCCATAGTAAAAGTAATACCACTCGTAAAAACTTATGACAAATAGTAAAATGTCAGAAGGCCTGGAATGGCTTTTTACCAAAAAAAATTCGGAACAAAAAAAAGAAGCAGAGAATACCATGCCTCCTGGGCCTCTGCAATGCTCCTTTTTGAGCCCGCGTGGCGTAATTCTAGCACGGTGGCAAGCACTAAGCCTACAGCCTACGTTATGGACCGAGCATTGATTTTAGAGGCTATAATTTATTTATCCCACATCGGATGCCAAATGGATGTGTGCCCGGAAAAAAAAAAAAAGTCTGCTGACTACAAAGCTGAAGAGGAGCAAGAGAGGGGCTGCAGAAAAGGGAGAGAGAGGAGGGGGAGGAAGTTTCTCCAGAGGACATGGAAGACTCCACAGCAGAGACAAAAAAGCGAAGGGCAGTAGAGGAATAAGATGGCTACTTATGAGCATTTGCTGGGGAGAGCATTATTTCAAGTACTGTAATTACCTCGGAGGAACCGAGCGCATTTCTCTGGAGGATGTTCAGCAGACAGGTGATTAATGAGCAGAATTAGGAGCCGTAACTTTCCCTGTCTGCATGTATGCATGACTCCTACATCTTGGCTCCACAGATCGACCTGGCATTCTCCGTTGTATCAAAGAGCCGTCCTTAACGGCGAGGCAGGATTAATTGTCGTCAGACCGTTTCAAGCCGTCAGTTTCAGCCTTCTCTCTGATAAACTCCTCAGCCTGGCCTGGGTGTTTTGTCTGCACAGGCTGTCACCTGAGGGCCAGAGAGGCACTTCTGTGGTCTGCTCATGCACGTAGTGCTTGTCGCACATTGGTCACAGCGAACAAAACAGTTGAACAGCCTCATGCATAGTAACTTTTTAGGGTATAGATTGTTGATTTGTGAATGCATTGCCATATCTACTGTAAAATCCCTTAAATCTAAGAATCGTGTTTCCCTGTATACTCTGATGGCAGGTATGAACAAAGTCAGAGCTGCCCACTGATCATCAGGAATGAAACGGGTATCATTTTCTATTTTTCATGGCAGCATCTCCCCTCTGAGGTCAGCAGACTGCGCCTGCCTTGTCCACATACTGAGAATAAACCCACGCCTGGGTTCACCTCTATCTTCGTAATGTTTCGCAATATTTTATTCGAACTGACTCATTGAATTCATGGGCACTAAAACTAAAAAATAGCTGGTATTTTATGAGTGTGAACCCATTAGTCACCCAGCACTGTACGAGTGCAATTAACATAATAGTGACATAATGGATGTCCAATATCAATTAGGACTCCTGACATTTATCATCTGATGTAAAAGACATTTATCTGCTCCGAAGGGGTTGCTTTGTGTCTGCTAAATAAGAGTGGATACAATTTTGTGCATTAAACCTTTTTGTTAAAGCATAATCACTCGAGCCACATTTTAACATCTCAGTGACTTTTTCCTCTTCCAAATGTGTACCTGATAAATGTTTCTTGAGTTGAGTTAGGAGCCTGTGACACCAGTGTGAGTTTTCAATGAGACCGAAGGACCTACACCTCCATTATTTTCACATTTATATCCCATTTCTATCACACAAGTGCCTTCTGAGCCAAAGCCGCGGCCTCACCATAGTATCTCAATTTCAATCCCTTGACTCACAAGCTGACGTCTTCTAAAATGGCCTCCGCAATTACTGTGCATCCAAAAAAAAAAGGTTTCACAGATACTGAGATGTAATTGTGACCAATGACAACACTGCTGTGAGACAATATTTATCATACGTTATAGTCCTGAAGGCTCACAAACAGGAAGAGGAGGTTAAATTGTGGACATGCACTTCATGTGACACGTCTGTGGAGATTCTCATTCATCCAGGTCATAGTATCAGGTGATCGTTTAGTCAAGGCAACTGGATTTCTTTCTTTATTGAAGACGTTTCGTCCTTCATCTGAAGGGCTTCTTCAGTTCAGAACTGAAGAAGCCCTCGAAACGTCTTCAATAAAGAAAGAAATCCAGTTGCCTTGACTAAACGATCACCTGATTCATGTGACATGTTAAACTCTGTAATCTGAAACTGTGAAGATGGAAGAGATGCAGTGCTCAGTGCAGTGGAAGGCTTATCGTCACCAGTTACACGATGACAGCTCAGTACTGGCACTTAAGTACACTTTCCCTGCAAGGCTTCTAGATTATGCTCGTGATGTGAAACAAAATTGTGGTATTTCAAACAAATGCCTGTGGAATTTCATTTATTATATTAAATGTATGATTCTAGTATTTGTAGGAATTATAGTGCAGATGTAAACATTACATATACTATCAGAAATCAGCAGGGTGTATTGTCTTTCATATGTTTAGCAGCAGGTTCATCCAGAAAGTAAGCAATGTAATTCAAACTCATCATAACAGCACTTTACTGTTGATATTGTCTAAAAAATCTTTCTGGGTAATTTCTTTTTCCTTTAAAACAAAAAAGGTTCTCCCTGTGAGTCCATCTTTTTGATTTAAGAGGGATATTTAATCCCACAGAGGCCTTCATGAAGAAGAAAAATAGATTTGCACCACAGGGATACCATCACTGTGGATTAATCAAGCATCCAAATTGGCTCTCAAAAGACTTGACTTTCCTGTTTACTTTGAGAGAGTGCTAAATAACAAAATGCATTCTCTGTTACATGTCGTCCTTTGAAAAAAAAAAAAAAAAAAAAAAAAACATAATATCCTCCACCTCTCACCCTTTTCCAGGGACCAGAACTGGCACCAGTTATTTTACATCCACAATAGGTCTTAATAGATTACATGCCAAGGCTGTCGCTAACCATCTGAGCCCTCTATTTTACATGTAGTGAGTGTTGGTACCCTGGCTATGTCCTTGAAACACGTGTCAAAAAATATATATATCAATAAAAAGGAGTTAATACTTGATGAGGACTGACTCATAACAAGGACTAATTCTAAAGTAGCTCTTGTGCAACACAGCCCATTCCAAAATAGGCAAGTCTAAAACGGGCGCTGCACTCATGTGAGGATATTTAAAGTGCAGCATTGATGGGGTTTGATAACAGAAACAGTCTTTAATATCTGTCTCTCATATGCAAAGAGGATGGAGTGGCCATTTCCATTTATGCTAAATCTTGCTGCATGTTGCAGCGTGGAGGAGGCAAAGATAACAGTTTCTCCGCCCTGAGCAGCAGCAGGAAATACACCAGCATCTGGTGCAGCAATATGATAACATGTTCTCCATAAGACAAATGACCAGCAAGTGAATGTTCCCACTCCGGAGCTAATTTCATGCCTGTACAGCCACTTTTACTGACACAAATGAGTTCATGGCCTTTCTCTGAGAGATGCTGATGAGGAATGAAGGACATCATGATATGAAGTCAAGGTAGATGAGGTAACCTCTGAGGCATCAAAGCACAAATTGATGATGTTTAACAATGTGCCGCTATCAGTGTGGATTTTCTTTTTTTTTAATCTTGCTTCAACTGAAAGAATTACATCAGCTGGCAAATTAGTGAGATGATATGATTCGAGAAACATAAAGAGGCAACTGCCGTTAATGAGGATAAACAGCAATATTCCATCTCCTAGGGTTTTCTGACAGAAGAGGAACGGGCTGACTATTAAACATAAAAGTCAAGTATTGACATGGATTCTTACATTATCTTTAAACGTATATTATATCAAACTTGGAAGAGGAGAAGGATCGCCATTTTAAAACAGACTGCTTGACTGCTGAAGTGATCAACACTGCAAAGAGCAATCCTCACTAGACTCTGGACTACATGATTACTTACATATAGATAGATATAACAAATCTGCCTGTATATTTTTATTTAGGAGGAGCAGCGATAGAACGTTTGGCTAGGAAAGGGTCAGTCATTCAGCTATTTTTCATAAAGTTTGATTTATTGACATAGTTGAAATGACATTCTAACCTATTGTTTTAAAACAATCCTTAATCCATGTCTCAGTTAAATGCTTGAGAAACCACTTAAGCCCGACTTGAATGCCATCCAGTCGTCTCTCCCTGCAGCCGGTACGTGGTGAGTAGGATGGAGTGCTGTTTGGTTGTTTTAAAGAACCTCTAACGGCACCAAAGTGAGATTTCAAGGAACGTTACCATGCTGTTTAATGTACTGCAGCTGAGCAGCTAATTCGCTCTCCAGCCTGCAGACTGGTATTAGCTCAGCACTTTCGGCCCGCTGATGGTGTGTTTGTTTGGTCGCTCGTTCACTAAGATGAGGCGTGTGTTCCCGTGTGTGCGTGCTAGCAGCAGAGCTAACATGGCTGCTGCCTGGTTCATTGTGGCTGCTGGCTTTCTCTTTGATTCGAGGCAAAACTAAGGCTGATGTGTTTAAAAAAACACATCAGCACCAAACTGTGAATCTGTACAAGTAGAAAGAACACAGAAGAGGAGATGTCAAGACAGTTTGTGGTGATAAGTGTTGATGTGAATATGATGGAAACAAATCAGTGTGATCTCTGAAGGGGAATTAACACCTTGTTGACTCTGGCTCCATGTTAGATTTGCCTGTTCAGACTGGCTGTGATTGTGCACATTAT